>JAVJAQ010003757.1:678958-684008 GCA_032362365.1 Zygogramma bicolorata | reverse complement strand
AAACGTAACATCATCTCAAGGGAAAGCTACAATATTATATAAATTGTCAATTTGAAAGATAAAAGTGCGAAAAAACTACTTACAGTGTCCACGAGATTCAATGCAAAAAGGTTGTTAGAAATTTAAAACATGTATGATACATATGTCACATAATCATTAAAACTTTCATTAAGAATATTAAAATCAGTCAACATTACACAGTTTAAAATTATATAAAAATTCATGAATCGACGTCCATTTACATGTCAAACGCCGGCATGGAATGATAGAAATTTGTTAGGTTAAAAGTTCCATCCTGCATGGATGTCATCCTGCATGGATGTCCGGAACTACCTAAATTATGTGAAAATGTCGGTAGGTCGACGCATGCTCAGAGTGAGCCCGCGAATTTTTGAAATTTGCAATTGAGTGTAGAATAGACATTGTTGCCAGGGTTGCTGAAGGCCTTGTTAAATTCGAGTATAATATGTGAAAATTATTTCAGTTTCGCAAAATGTTTTCATAAAAAAGGATTATTGTATACATTATGATTAAATAGAAATATGGGAGCTTTGGTCCCTGAAATTTGAATTACCTCGATTCAACTGTAGTAGAAATAAATATATCTCACTGAGGTGAATGATATCAGATCATTTGTTCAAACACGAGACAGACTGCGAAATAAAGGCCATTTCCAGAAAGAGTCTTTTATGTTTGTTTGGTTCTTCTGTGAGGATTTTGGCTGAGCCAAAATCCATATTGTGACCCTCTTTATGCACATGTTCACCAAGGGCACATCTTTCTGGGTGCAATCTGCAGTCGCTCTTATGCGAACAAATTCTGTCTTTGAGTAGTCTGTTCGTTTGACCAATATACTCATTGTTACAGCCAAAGCATGGAATACAGTACACTATATCCGAATGATACGTTAAAGGAATTTTGTCTTTTACTTTGGTAACAAGTGAATTTATTGTTGAAAAGGTTTTGTTTGCAATTTTAATATTATCAAAGGGTTTGAAAATTCTTGAGATTTTATGCGTAATATCGTTAATGTATGAAAAAGATGTGAAAAAAGTGGTGATAACATGGACTACTTACAATGTCCACGAGATAACTACATCCGCAGCATCCAAAGCATTATTATTGATATTTAATTGTGAGGGTTCCATTGTGGTGCTATATAGGATTTTTTTGGGAAAAGTATGTGGATATGGGTTATTTCCAAATGAGTCGTATAGTACTCTTAAATTCCTAGCATGGTAGGCACTGTCCGAGATGCTGAGTATTCGATGTTAATATTTTTAATGAAAGCTTTAATGATTATGTGACATAATATGTATCATACATGTTTTAAATTTCTAACAACCTTTTATATATATATATATATATATATATATATATATATATATATATATATATATATATATATATATATATATATATATATATGCTGTGATTTTTTTGTGGCATGATCAGAAATTGAATCCTGCCGTTTGACAGGAGCTTATATTCAATATGGACTGACATATGTATCATACATGTTTTGAATTTCTAACAACCCTTTTGCATTCAATCTCGTGAACACTGTAAAGTAGTTTTTTCGCACTTTCATCTTTCAAATTGACAATTCATATAATATTGTAGCTTTCCCTTAAGATGACAATAACCATTGTCGAAATATTGCAATTCGTGTTATGAGAGTATACTTCCTGCATGCTGCTTACCCAACTATTTTCCTAGTTATATATATATATATATATATATTCGCATCCAATTCGAAATGCTATCTTGTGGTGGGCATTTTATAAAAATATAGATAAAAAAAAATATTTTACTTACAAGCCTAACCAGCAAAGAAAAAAAAAAAACAAAATAGATCGGCTGGGCTACCCCTGGGAGGAAAGATATGGCTGGGTCCGCCCCTCCATCTGGGCCGCAACGCAAAAAAGACCGAGGGACCGACTCGCCCCGCATGAGCGATCTACCGCCAGACTAACAGAGCGGGAGGGGGGGGGGGGGAGGAGGGGGGGGGGGGGGGTTCAGGAGGGAGAGGGGGGAGAGGAGGGGGGGGGGGGGGGGGGGGGGGGAAGGAAGGAAGGGAGGGGAAGGGGGGGGGGGGGGGAGGGGGGGGGAGAAGGAGGGGCGACGGGGGAGGGAGGAAAAGGGGGGAGGCGGGAAGAGGAGTGGGGGGGAGGGGATGGGGGGGGAATGGGAGGGTTTGAGGGGAAGGGGGGGGGGGGGGTTTTGGGGGGTGGAACGGGGGAGGGGGGTTTGGAGTTTTTGGGTTGTGGTGGTGGTAAGGGTTTGGGGATTATGTTGTGTATGTGGTGGTTATATGAGGATTGAGGTTGGATGAATTTGGGGTAGATGGCAGGAGGGGGGGGGGGTGGTCGGTGTTGGGACAGGGAAAGGGAGAGGAGTGGGTGGGTCATGTTTCTTGGGGGTCAGGGGGGATTTGAGCTTGGGGGGGGGGAGGGGGGGGGGGTTTGTGGGGGGGGGGGGGGGGGGGGGGGTGGTGGGGGGGGGGGGGGGGGGTCGGGTTCTGTGGTCCCGGCGCGCCGGGCGGGGGGGGGGGGGGTCCGTTTTGCCGTGCGGGTGGGGCCGGGGGGGGGGGGGGGGGGGGGGTGGGGGGGGCGGGGGGTGGGGGGGGGGGGGGGGGGGGGGGTGGGGGGGGTGGGGGGGGGGGGTTGGGGGTTTGGGTTTTTCCCTCTCGGGGGGGGGGGTGGGGGGGGTGGGGGGGTGGGGGGGGGCGGGGGTGGGGGGGGGGGGGGGCGGGGGGCGGGGGGGGGGGGGGGGGGGGGGCGGGGGCCGGGGGGGGCGGGGGGGGGGGGGGGGGGGGGGGGGGGGGGGGGGGGGGGGGGGGGGGGGGGGGGGGGGCGGGGGGGGGCGGGGGGGGGGGGGGGGGGGCTTCCCCTTCCTGCTGCGGGGGGGGGGGGGGGGGGGGGGGGGGGGGGGGGGGGGGGGGGGGGGGGGGGGGGGGGGGGGGGGACCGGGGGGGGGGGGGGGGGGGGGGGGCCGCGCCCGGGCGGGGGCGGGGGGGGGGGGGGGGGGGCGGCGGGGGGGCGGGGGCGGGGGGGGGGGGGGGGGGGGGGGGGGGGGGGGGGGGGGGGGGGGGGGGGGGCCCCGTTGGGGGGTCTGGGGCGTGGGGGGGGGGGGGGGCCGGGCGGGGCGCGGGTGGGCGGGGGGGGCCGGGGGCGGGGGGGGGGGGCGGGGCGCCCGGGGGCTGGCGGGGGGGGGCCGGGCCCCCGAGGGGGGCCGCGCGGGGGCCGGGCCGCGCAGGGGGGCCGCCCGCGGAGGTTTCGGGGGGGGGGGTGCGGCGGCGGGGCTTTCGAGCCGGGCTGGGGGGGGGGGGGGGGGGGGGGCGGGGGGAGTCGCGGGGCGGGGAGGGGGGGAGTGCGACCGCCCCGCCCCCACGGGCGCCTTTCCGGGGGGGCACCCCGGCTTCCCCGCGTGGGGGAGCGGGTCCGGGGGGCCGGCGCGGTTGAACCCTGTTCTGGGGGCCGTCCGGGGTGCAGCGGGGGGGGCGGGGCGGGCCCGGGGGGGGGAGGGGGGGGGGGGCTGGCCCGGGGAGGGGCCGCGGGGCGGGCCCCCCCCCCCCCCCCCCCCCCGCCCCGCCGCCGCCCGCCACCCCGGGGGGGTCCGGCAGGGGGGGGGCAGGGGGGCAGTTTTCGGTCGCGCTTCGGCGGCGCGGCGGCAGGGCGGGTCCCGGGCGGGTCCCGCCCGCCCCCCCCCCGCCCCCCGGGGGCCCCCCGCCGCGCCGCGGCCCTCCCCGGTTCTTCCCCGGGTGTCGGCCCGGCTCCGGCCGGGGCGCGGGGCGGGGCCGGGGGCCGGAGCGGGCGCAGGCCCCCCCGCCGCGGGACCCGCCCCCCGACCACACGGGAGGGGCCGGCCAGGCCGCCCGGCGGGGCCCCCCCCCCCCCCCGGGCCGCCCTCCCCCCCCGGGTCGGGCGCCCCGGGCGGGGCGGTGGGGGGCCGCCGGGGCCGGCGGCGGGGGGGCCCCCCCCCCCCCCCCCCCCCCCCCCGGGCGGGCCGGCGCCCGGGGGGGCGGCGGCCCCCGGCGGGTGGCGCGCCGCCGGGGGGTGTTCCGGCGTCTGTCGCGGGTCTTTCCCCCCCCCCCCGGCCCCCCCCCCCCCCCGGCCCCGCCCGCGCCCCCCCTCGCCCCGCCCCGCCTCCCCCCCCCCCTCGGGTTCCCGCCCCGTCCCCCTCCCCCCGCGCGCCCGGCCGCCGGGGGGGGCCCGGGCGGCGAGCGGCGCGCCCCGCGGCCCCGCCGGGGCGGCCCGCCCCCCGAGGCGAAGCGGGCGGGGCGGCCCGAGGGAGAGGCCCCACCCCGCGCCAACGAACCCCCGGGCCCCCACGAGCCCCGCAGCGCCGCGGGGGGAGACGGCGCGCGGGGAGGCGCGGGCCCCCCCCCACACCCCCCCGCGGCCGCCCCCGCACCCCAGCCGGGGCCCCCACGCCGCGCAGACCAGCCGGGCGGGGGAGGGCGGCGGGGCCGGCCCGGAGGGTCCGCCCCCCCCGGTCCCCGGGGGCCCCGCGCCCGCTTCGCCGGGGGCCCCCGGGCGCGCCGCCCGCAGCCCACCGGGCGGCCGCGGCGGGCTCGGCAGGGGCAGCGGGGGGAGGAGGGGCGGGGGGGGGGGGGCCGTGAGGTGGGGGAGCGGGGGGGGGGGCCCCACCACCCCGCCCCGCCCCCGCTCCCCCCCCCCCCCTCCCCCCCCCCCCCCCCCGGGCCGCGGGCGGCGGCCGGGGGGCGGGGGGGGGCCGGCGCGGCGGGGGAGGGGGGCGGGGGGCCGGGGAGCAGGGGCCCGGGGGGGGGGGGCGGGGACCCGCGACCGGCCGCGCCGGGGGGGGGCGGGGCGGGGGGGCCCCCCACCCCTCCCCCCCCCCCCGCGCGGCGGGGGGCGCCCCCCCGGCGGGACGGCCCTCTTCCCCCGGGCAGCCAGCCTCCGGCGGGGGGAGGGCGGGCGGGGGCCCGGGGGGGGGGGGAGTGTGGGCGTGCGGAGGTGGGGGGGCGGGGGGAGGACCCCCCCCCCCCCCCCCCCCCCCCCCCAACGCGGGGCGGCCCGCCCCCGGG